>CAXKVI010000006.1:35380427-35390446 GCA_964058755.1 Campiglossa producta | reverse complement strand
TAGCATACAAGTCACTACAGTGTTGTGAGTTCGACTCTCACAATGCCGGGAAGAAAAGTCCTTGAAGAGATGTAACTCCAGTATCATCGAAACATATGTCGGCTTGTCTGGTTCCTGCAGCGCGTAGGTAAATTTTTCTCAAAAAACACATTTTCATACAATCCCGAAAAATTGCTTGTAAATACCGTCGGTATTTAGAGCAATAGACCACAAAGTGAAAAGCAACAAAGAGTTTAAATGTTATAAATGGAAAAATATTCGTGCTTAATTAAGCATTGAAAATTCTTTCATAGGTTTCACACCAAGTCCAAAAATTCGCAAATCTTTCATATAAGTTAGCATTGAAATTAAAGAAATGTTCTATATGGAAGTATAAATATATGCATAAATGGACACTGAGAAGGGTTTACCTTCAAGCTGGGTAGTGGCCAAAGGTGCTAGACCTTCTAGCATACAAGTCACTACAGTGTTGTGAGTTCGACTCTCACAATGCCGGGAAGAAAAGTCCTTGAAGAGATGTAACTCCAGTATTATCGAAACATATGTCGGCTTGTCTGGTTCCTGCAGCGCGTAGGTAAATTTTTCTCAAAAAACACATTTTCATACAATCTACTAAGTTAAGGTGTCTCACACTTCTTCACAAGATTATTACCTCGCAAGTTCCGGAAAATCTTTTTGAACGACTTCAATTCACCAGATCGCCTCGCTCACTGAACCTTATTACAATGAAATACAGTTGTCTGGTAACTGAGCGCCAGTCCTTTGTCTTTGCTGTCCGCCTTTGGAACAGTCTGTCTCAAACGCTTAAAATTATTCAAAATGTACTGCGCTTCAAAAACGAGCTTTTACGCTACTATTGTCAATAACTAGATACACTCACTATCTACCTTTACCGCTCTCTACTATTATTTTACTGTAGAACTTCTGTCCTACTATTCTTCAACTCAACCACTTTGATGTTTGTTAAGTATATTTTCTTGTTTAGTCTGTCACTTTTGTTATTTCTTAAGTATTGTATGTTTAAGTTCAAACACTGTAAAGTAACTAAAGGTTGAGTGTTTAATTATTGATAAATAAATAAATAAAAGACGGTCGGTAGTGTGACACCATCGACGTGGACGTCCAGCTCCAGGCTTATATGTATATTCCATTTCGTGAACAATGTCGTCGTGGACTTGGTCGGTGACAAAGTTAGATTGCGTGCGGTGAAGAAACCGGAAAGATTGGGGAGATAGCTATTGATTTCGTGAAGGGAAGGGAAAAGAAGGTAAAGGTATAGAAAAGAAAGGAGAGTAAAGGAAAGGAAAGGTAATAAAGGGAAAGGAAAGGAAAGAAGGGAAAGGAAAGTAAAGGCAAGGAAAGGTAATGAAAGGAGAGTGAAGAAAGGGAAAGGTAAATATAGGAAAAGAAATGAAAAGGAAGTATAGGAAAGGAAAGGGAATGAAACGAAAGGCAAGGAATGGAAAAGAGAGGAAAGTAAGGGATAGGAAGGTAGAGCAAAAGAAAAGTAAGGAAAGAAAAGGGAGGTAAACGAAAAGGAAAGGAAAGGAGAGGAAAGCGATAGAATGGAGAGGGAAAGGAAAGGAAGAAAAGGGAAGGGAAAAGAATAGAAAAGAAAGGAGAATAAAGGAAGGGAAAGGTAATAAAGGGAAAGGAAAGGAGGGTATGGAGTGGAGAGTAAAGGAAAGGAAATGAAAGGAAAGGAAAGGAAAGGAAAGAATGGAAAGGAAAGGAGAGTAAAGTAAAGGTAAGGTAAGGAAAGGAGAGTGAAGGAAGGGAAATGTAAATAAAGGAAAAGAAAGTAAAGGAAAGGAAAGGAAATGACACGAAAGCCCCAAAGAATGGAAAAGAAAGGAAAGTAAATGATAGGAAGGGAGAGCAAAGGAAAGGTAAGGAAGAAAATGGAGGTAAACGAAAAAGAAAGGAAAGAAAGGGAAAGGACAGGAAAGCGATGGAATGGAGAAAGAAAGGAAAGGAAGGGATATTTTTTTGAAGCGCGGCCAATGCAGAAAGATGTTCTACGCGAAAATATTGAAATATGCATGAAAGTGAGGCTGTTGTCGAACGTCACTCCCAAGATTTTAGGGCAAAAGACGGTCGGTAGTGTGACACCATCGACGTGGACGTCCAGCTCCAGGATCATCTGTTTATTCCATTTCCAAAGTTAAATTGCGTGCGGTGAAGAACCCGGAAAGATTGGTGAGATAGCTATTGATTTCGAGAAGGGTGGGAAGGGAAGGGAAGGGGAGCGAAGGGAAAGGAATAGAAAAGAAAGGAGAGTAAAGGAAAGGAAAGGTCATAAAGGGAAAGGAAAGGAAGGGACGGGTATGGAATGGAAAGTAAAGGAAAGGAAGGGAAAGGAAAGGAAGGGAAAGGAAAGGAAAGAAGGGAAAGGAAAGTAAAGGAAAGAAAAGGTAAGGAAAGGAGAGTGGAGAATGGGAAAGGTAAATAAAGGAAAAGAAAGGAAAAGGAAGTATAGGAAAGGAAAGGAAATGTAACGAAAGGAAAGGGAAAAGGCAAGGAAAGGTAAGGAAAGAAAATGAAGGTAAACGAAAAGGAAAGGATAGAAAAGGACAGGGCAGGAAAGCGATGGAACGGAGACGGAAAGGAAAGGAAGGAAACGCTCGACCGATTTGGATAAAGTTTGGCATTATAGATAGTATGATTCATTGTAAGATTATGGGCGTGGGGGTTGCCACTTGGAGCGGTTCACAGGATTGCCACTTATCTCAATTTTTTTTTAAATATTGAGCAAGATATGCCAATATGGGTATCAAATAAAAGGTATTCTCGACCGTATTCCAAATATGTAAATCTCAAGCAGGGTTGCCACCTAACCGCATTTTATTTATTTTTATTGATATCTCGGGAACCGCTTGACCGATGTGGATAGAGTTGGGCATTATAGATAGTATAATTCATTCTAAGATTATATGCGCAGGTGTTGCCCCTTGGGGCAATTCACAGGGTTGCCACTTATCTAAAATTTTTTAAAATATTGAGCAAGATATGGGTATCAACGTAAAGGTATTTTCGACCGTATTCCAAATATGTAAATCTCAAGCAGGGTTGCCACCTAACCGCATTTTATATATTTTTCTCTATATCTCGGGAACCGCTCGACCGATTAGGATACAGTTTGGCATTATAGATAGTATGATTCATTCTAAGATTATGCGCGTGGGTCTGGTCACTTGGGGCGGTTTACAGGGTTGCCACCTATCTCAATATTTTTAAATATTGAGCAGAATATGCCAATATGGGTACCAAATGAAAGGTATTTTCGACCGTATTCCAAATGTGTAAATCAACGTAAAGGTACTTTCGACCGTATTCCAAATATGTAAATCTCAAGCAGGTTTGCCACCTAATCGCATTTTATATATTTTTCTCTATATCTCGGAAACCGCTCGACCGATTTGGATAAAATTTGGCATTATAGATAGTATGATGCATTCTAAGATTATGTGCGTTGGTCTGGTCACTTGGGGCGGTTCACAGGGTTGCCACCTATCTCAATTTTTTTTAAATATTGAGCAGAATATGCCAATATGAGTACCAAATGAAAGGTATTTTCGACCGTATTCCAAATATGTAAATCTCAAGCTGGGTTGCCACCTAGGGTTGCCACCTAACCGCATTTTATTTATTATTATTGATATCTCGGAAACCGCTTGAGCGATGTGGAAAGAGTTTGGCATTATAGATAGTATGATTCATTATAAGATTTTATGAGTGGTTGTTGCCACTTGGGGTAGTTCATAGGGTTGCCAGTTATCTCAATTTTTTTAAAATATTGAGCAAGGTATGCAAATATTGGTATCAAATGAAAGGTATTTTCGACCGTATTCCAAATATGTAAATCTCAAGCAGGGTTGTCACCTAGGGTTGCCGCCTAACCGCATTTTATTAATTTTTCTTTACCAGAGATAATTTATATAATTGTTTATAGACAGCATGGCGCACCTAAAATGAGCTAATATAAACGATAGGGCCTTAGACCTAATAAATAAAAGAGTAGGACTTCGTGGGTCATGTCTTAAATGTAACGTAACTGACATTGAGATTAGCAAGTTACATAGGACATTGAGAAATGGTTTTATGGAAATCGGGAAGGAGCTGAGTATCCTTACCAAAAAGTTTTCTCAATACGAAGAGGAATTTCTTTCTTTTAAGCGTCTAGATTCGCCACAACTGCCTAATGCAACGCAGGTATCGACGAATTCGCAGCCTTCTAAGAGTAGCCTTGGTCCCTGTGAGAACCCTTTGATCTCTTTTAATTCCCCGAGCCCGCAACAACCGGCAGCTAGTGCCCGCGTCACCAGGTCTAGAGCTTTAACGGGTGATGTAGCCCTTATGGAGACTGCACAAACCACGTCAAATGCAGTGGAGGCAGAAAGAAACTACTTTGGAGGATTTAGAAAGTTACATTAAATCTAAACTTTCGCCTTCTTTCTTGAAGTTAGTGAAATTTAATTCTACGCATGATACTAGTATATCATCGTTCAAAATTAACATTCCTTCGGATTGCTTTGATGTTGTCCTGAATAAATCATTCTGGCCTGATGATGCGTTTGTTCGCGAGTTTGAGTACAGATCACGACAAAGGTCTGGCAATGTCGCGCGTGTTCCTAACCCAGACTCTGCTTCAAAAAACTGATAGATGATACAACTTTTGATGTCTTTTATCAGAACGTCAGAGGACTGAACACTAAGCTTATTGATCTGTATTTAAATGTCATGACTGAAACTATAGTGTACTTGTTTTTACTGAGACATGGTTGAAACCAAGAGTGTTTAATGCAGAGTTGTTATCGGATAAGTTTGAAATATTTAGAAAAGACCGTGTGGAAAAGACTGGGGGAGGCGTACTTATTGCTGTCGACACCAGTTTTTCTGCTGAAGAAATATCCTTTGCTGACTGTGATGACGTTGAACTTCTTTGCGTTCGGATAAAACTTTCCACAAATTACAAGTACTTTGTGGTAAGTTATATTCCACCTCAATCTCACATTTCCGTTTATATGAAACACTCTTCTGTAGTGAAATCTGTTTCTTCTATGCTTGGTTCTTCCGATTCTATCGTAGTGCTTGGCGACTTTAACCTACCTTGTGTGACGTGGAGCCTCACGGATGGGCTCCTCGTACCTACTTCCTCCCGTGATATATTTTATGAGCTTTTAAATGATCTATCTGATAGTGGTCTTAGTCAACTAAGCAGCATTCATAATAGTCTTGGTAAATACCTTGGCCTCATTTTTACAGACGACTCGTCAAATTGCTCAATAACCAGATGTGACCATTGGTTTTGCCTGAAGATGTATTTCACCCTGCACTTTTGATGAGTATTGAATCGTATTGTCCTTCGAGACAAAGTATTACCACAGGAAAAGCCCCTGCTGGCAGATTTCTGTTTAAAAAAGCAAATTTTTCTGAGCTTATCATGGAAGTCTCAAAAATAACGTGGCCAGAATACTCTGGCGATATTGAAGAGTGTATTCTCCATTTTAATAAAGTTTTGCATTCAATATTTCTTAAATGCGTACCTTTTGTGAAGCGCTCTAAGGTTTCCTTTAATACTTCATGGGGCTCAAAAGAACTGAATCACCTAAAAAATCAAAAGTCGCGCTGTTTTAAGCGATACAAATTGTCTGGACTAATTACTGACTATTCGGCTTATTCTGTTTTGCGTCATAAGTATAATAGCCTAAACAGAAAGTGTTACAAGAATTATTTGAAAAATATTAAGAATCAACTGCTCTCTAACCCTAAGTCGTTTTACAGCTTCGTTAATTCGAAAAGGAAGGCAAACGGGTTTCCCTCAGTAATGAAGTTTAATGATCTAGTTCCTCAAGATGGCGATGAAATTGCCAATATGTTCGCAACCTTCTTCAAATCTAACTACTCAACTTCATTGGATTCAAGACGTTGGGATTATCCTTACAAATTGTCTTCCCTCAATTCAACGCCGGTTCCTGTTATTTCTTATAACGAGGTACTACACCTTTTTCAGTTTATATTCAGAGAATTACAATTCATATTCACAATTTTCATTTTATATTCAGAAAATTACATTTCATATTCAGAATTTTCATTTCATATTCAGAGAATTACAATTCATATTCAGAATTTTCATTTCATATTCAGAAAATTACAATTCATATTCAGAATTTTCATTTCATATTCAGAAATTTTAATTCTGAATATGAACTGTAATTTTCTGAAATTTTAATTCTGAATATGAACTGTAATTTTCTGAATATGAATTGTAATTTTCTGAATATGAAATGAAAATTCTGAATATGAATTGTAATTCTCTGAATATGAAATGAAAATTCTGAATATGAAATGTAATTTTCTGAATATGAAATGAAAATTCTGAATATGAATTGTAAAATTCTGAATATAAATTGTAATTCTCTGAATATAAACTGAAAAAGGTGTAGTGGATCTTGTAAATCTGAAAAGCTCGTATTCCAGTGGTCCTGATGAAATTCCCTCAGTTGTGCTGAAGACTTGTGCTCAGTTCGTTTGTCGACCTTTAACGTCTTTGTTTAACGCGTCTTTGAAGCAAGGAATATTTCCTAAAAAGTGGAAGGAGTCATTTATAATTCCTTTATATAAAAATGGAGGTAGATCAAATATCATGAACTATAGAGGAATAGCAAAGCTCAGTGTTATTCCCAAACTTTTCGAATCCATTGTCACTAAGCAATTAGCCTTCTCAGTCTCTTCGGGTTTGGACCTATCACAACACGGGTTTCGCAAGGGTAAGTCTACTGTGACAAACTTGCTCGAGTTCACAACACATGCTTTCAAAAGCCTTAGGGCCAACTGTGAAACGGATGTCATATATACAGATTTTAGTAAGACATTTGATAAAGTGTCTCATTCTATCCTGCTGTTCAAACTTGACCAGCTGGGGTTTCCAAATTTATGCCCTAAGGACAAGAGAAATCTCCATATTAATAGGCGTATTAACTGGGCACTGCCTCATTAGTAGGCACGCAGAAAGCCTAGGTGTGCCCTACCGACGATGCTGTAGGAGTTGTAAGGATGATGAGGAAGAAACGGTGGAGCACCTCATCTGCAACTGCCCGGCTTTAAGTGGCGCGAGAATGTGCTTTTTGGGAGTTCCCTTCCTGGTTAGCCTACGCCAGGTCACGGAGCTGGACATAAAGAACCTGATGGCCTTCATCAAGTCGTCTAAATGGTTCGAGGAGGAGTAACGGTGTCAGTATAGGAACGTCAGTCCCGGGATTCTGCTATGTGGAGAATTCCGTTAATACCGGGATTTTCCATATGGCAGGGTCCCGGAGCTGACTTTCCTAGTGTTGGTGGTATCACAACGGACCTTTTAATACTGGCCTAGGTGTGCCTCTGCGGCAGCCACTTGAACCTAACCTAACCTATCTCTATGGACAGCGATTCGACGTCAGGTCAGACCATGCAGCGTTGAAATGGCTCTTGCAGGTCCCTATTCCGGAAGGTCAATTGGCACGGTGGATAGAGCGACTACAAAGTTATGACTTTTTCATAGACCATCGCAAAGGCAGCAACACGGGAATACCGATGTAATGTGACCAGTTAACCTGGAATGCAATCATTGTTCGAAAGCTGAGGCCAAGGAAGATGTTATAGATGTACGGCTGATGAATATAACACCGTCGGAGGAATGGGACATGAATCAACTAAGGAAGTATCAGCTAGAGGATCCAGATCTTGTACGGGTGCTGCGGGGTATCGAGAAAAACGAACGACCACCAAGAGAGGAGATGTCAGCAGAGAGTTCTGTTGCCAAGTCATATTGGGCACAGTGCAACAGTCTCAAATTGGTATCCGGTTACTTACATAGAGTATGGTAAAGCGAAGATGGTCAATGCGCTCGGAAGCTGATAGTTGTCCCAAGGAAGAAAATCTCTGATGTTTTGAATGAGCTACATAAGAGACACTCATTATCGTAGAACACGTCATCTTTAATCCTCCTGAAAACGATAAGTATGCTACAATCAAACAGGTTCTGGAAACCATTTTTCAATTTCCCAATTCAAAAAGCTTCTATCGGGAGTAGAACTATCCGCTGGATTTTTTGCGTTGCAAACGTACCATACGCAATTATTGGGGCGGATCTGCTACACCACCACGGATTCGTTGTGGATCTCAAAAGGGGATGCATTTCAGACCCACACTCTGGTTCCAGCAGATTGGGCCCATACGCCGCAGCCCCCATCACGTCCATAACAGCTCTCACCGACAACACCGAGTTCGCTAGTATTCTTAAACAATTTCCGGAATTGCTGGGTAATCCCTCAAATCGTTTGGCAGCCAAGAATTCAGTGACACACTATATCCCAACTAGTGGACCACCATGTGTTCAGAGAGTCCGGCAGCTCTCTCCGGAACAGTTACGGGTAGCTAAAGAGGAGTTTCAACTTATGGTCGACCTGGGTCACGCAAGACCTTCTAAGAGTCCATGGGCCATCCCATTAAACATGGCTAAAAAGAAGAGCGGGGACTGGAGACCATGCGGGGACTACCGAAGACTGAACGGCCAAACCATACAAGATCGGTACCCAATATCACTCCTACACGACTACGCAACAGGTCTAGCTGGGAAACTTAGGAAGAGGAAGACATCCAGACGACAGCCGTCATAACCCCGTTCGGCCTTTATGAGTTTACCAGCATGCCGTTCGGGCAACGATTCATCAACGAAGTTCTCACTGGTCTCGATTTCGTCTATGCATACATCGATGACCTCCAGATCTTGTACGGGTGCTGCGGGGTATCGAGAAAAACGAACGACCACCAAGAGAGGAGATGGCAGCAGAGAGTTCTGTTGCCAAGTCATATTGGGCACAGTGCAACAGTCTCAAATTGGTATCCGGTTGCTTACATAGAGTATGGTAAAGCAAAGATGGTCAATGCGCTCGGAAGCTGATAGTTTTCCCAAGGAAGAAAATCTCTGATGTTTTCAATGAGCTACATAAGAGACACTCATTATCGTAGAACACGTCATCTTTAATCCTCCTGAAAACGATAAGTATGCTACAATCAAACAGGTTCTGGAAACCATTTTTCAATTTCCCAATTCAAAAAGCTTCTATCGGGTGTAGAACTAGGTGACCGACGCCCGTCGGAACTTTTGGCGGAGATCAAACGTTTGGTTGGCAGCCAACTAGATTCTACATTTATTCGGACTCTCTGGTTAGATCGACAGACAGCACTAACCGCCTCTGGGGAACTCGACAACGACAAACTTGCATTGCTAGCCAACAAAATAGTGGAAAATAAGCGCGACTCCGAAAACAGTTGTCTAAGCAAGTTAGGAATTTATCTAGCAAGATGAGTCACATAATTTCAAATAATGAACGTCCGTCTCGTCAAACAAGCGCAGACGCCACTACAGCATCGTCGAGTAATGCAAACAGCGCAATATGCTACTACCATCGCAAATTCGGGGGACGATCCAACAAGTGCACCCAACCTTGCTCCTAGACCACCAGTCAGGGAAATTCTAACACCCCCCAGTAGGCTCGGCGACTTCTGGTGGAAAACTCAACGCTCGCCGACTTTTAGTCCACGATCACGTGAGCGGAACGAAATACCTCGTCGACACCGGGGCGGATATTTCAGTAACACCAAGACCCCGCAACAAAAAACCATCGCCAACGCAATTCCTATTATATGCTGCAAATGGCAGCAATATAGAAACATATTGCGAAAAAGCACTAATTTTGAACATCGGACTCCGGCTCCCAATCCGCTGGATTTTTTGCGTTGCAAACGTACCATACGCAATAATTGGTGCCGATCTGCTACACCACCACGGACTAGTGGTGGATCTCAAAAGGCGATGCATTTCAGACCCACACTCTGGTTCCAGCAGATTGGGCCCATACGCCGCAGCCCCCATCACGGCCATAACAGCTCTCACCGACAACACCGAGTTCGCTAGTATTCTTAAACAATTTCCTGGATTGCTGGGTAATCCCTCAAATCGTTTGGCAGCCAAGCAT